>CANTFL010001297.1:0-15432 GCA_947650285.1 Hyaloperonospora brassicae | reverse complement strand
GTTGCCGTTGTACCGTCGATGTCTAAAAAAGACATCGAGATAAAAATCTTCTTCATCGCAAAAGTTCTTCGCGCTGGAACTCAAGCCGTGAAGCTCAGTCGCATCGAATAAGGGTATTCGATGGTGTTGGCTTTTTCTCGTGAGACAAGCTATTGATAAGCCGTTCAGGCAAACGCCACGGCTTCAGCTCATCACGCTTCACAGTGGTACCCTTGTCGGTACCACGATTGTCAGGGTATGACGATGGGTTGCACCATCGTCAAGTCGCTCGTGCGAAAGAGCACGAGCTGACTGCGGTGATGAGCAAACATACTCATCACCCGATTCATCATCACTGCCGAACAGACTGTGTTGCAACTCACGAGTCCGTTCGTTCGGCAGTGGCCTTGGCGAATACTGAGGCGTCGCCGGTGAGCGAGACGCCTCTGGCGCATTGCCTGAGTCAGACACGTCTGACACGCCAGAGTAGACGACCTCTACGTCGAGGTCATCATGCGCACGCGGTGAGGTGCCGCATGCACCTACAGCACATTTGCTGCAGGCGAAGAAGGAGCAGCAGACGACGAATCGTCTGCCGCAGAGGCTGGCACAGCACCGGGCTGTGTAGGTCTTGAGTCACCTCGCATAGACATGTTAACTATGCGAGGTCAAGCGGAAAGTGAATAAAAGGGACCCAACAAGTTCTCCCTGTCCCAATGGTGACCAACGGGTGGCCGCCATATTTTCGATACCCACACGGTAACTATCAGTTAAGGGGGGGGGTGATGTAACGGGGCAGCCCGTTACATGAAATTGTCATTTGAGAGATAATGACAATAAAGAATATGAAGTTGGATATTCTATAAACAATATCACCAAAGTGGTGATATTGAAGGGTCGACCAAAGAGTCTGTTCATTGGTTGATATCTTGATGATATCAACCCACCAATCGCCGCAGGACGCGCGCAATGAGTGGTGACGAGACGTCACCATACACTCAGTTAGATTAAAATATTTAAGTTGAGTCAAACAGAGAGACAGTAGTTAAAAGACTTAATTATATCAATTAAACCGTTCTGCTTTTACCCTACCTGCGCTTCCTCTCTTGCCACGTGTATATCAGCCGGGGCACCAAAACCCTTGCGTTAAGTTCACGCAAGGGGGTGCCCCGTTATATTTCTGGCTTTTGCCACCGTATAAGCTTCCGTAATAGCACAACTCGCGCTGGAGTCGACTCTTCACGCTCTATTTATCACGTCACTTCGATCCCGACGCCCGACCAGGATACCTTCGTCCCAGCCCTCCCCCACCAATCAAAGTTTTTTCTGACTTTGCTTAGCACACGGTCCGTACAACTGCCAGAATCACTAGACATCACTTTACCACACGATCATGTGAGGTATTTAACCTCCCACATATATCTCCGACCTTCTTGTATTCGAAAATCCACAAGCGTGTGGCAGATGGCTTACGCAGTCGATAAATTGAATATTACAACATCACCTACATAAACGCCATTACCGAGAAAAGGACAATTCATAGGTGATATGTCAAAGGCACCATCTTTTTGACCATGGATCGTACGTATGGTTTTATCATATCTGGATGTGTTTATGATACATCTATACACTACAACAATATCGCAAGTGTAATGCTCTAGTATTGTCCGGTAATATCAAAAAGTCTTCGAATTGCCCCATTCGCCTTCAACAGCTATTTGTCATACCAATCCGTACCGGTGTGATACGTTGCACCAAGTTGTTTTCCAACGATGTCGTCAACCATATCACGGATCGGACATGGATGACCATAGGAACTATGTTTTGAAGGCTTTCAGAAATATTCGCGGGTATTAGTTGAACGCCAAACTCAAGCTCGTCGACGGGTGAAAGTACATCGAAAACCCCTTAGATTGGCGGCGTACTCACATGATAATAGCACGATTACCGTGTACCATTATTCTTCACTCAAGAAAATGCGAATGGGTCCCGCAACACCGAGTTTCGGACTTCATTTGAAACGATCCAGCTAAAATTGATGCAATTGATAGTGTAGAGATTGGTGGTTCAATACTGACCCTTCCATTGGGTCCATGGACTCATCAATTTTGCACTCGACTGTTCGTTATTACCGTCCTATACAGACGGTGCGAAGTGCGTAGTCTATTATCAATGCTGCTAACTACTACTTTTTAGCGCGATCGACCAGTACATGAAAAGCAACACCTTTCTATGAAGTATGCTTTGTTAGAGTTCAGTTTATACCCATCATGAGATATACTCTTTATTGTCGATGCGGTCTATGTGTCATCACGTACGGACGTCAACAGACCGCGCCTCTTCCAAGGAACTACAATACGGATCTCTCTGTTTGAGAATTATGAGCGCTCATTGTAGCAAAAGTTGCGACGAATCGACGTCGTTACTGAAGCGCTTTCGCTCCGATCCTATTTTGAGCTGACCGCACAACCGAACAGTGACGCACATAATGTTGAGGCGAGTAATTCAAGTGTTTTTCGTCATTGCTGTTTGACGACGGAAGAAATCCGTATGTACAAGATACAGTAACTTTGGTTTTGTGTATCAACTTTCGAATCCTACCCCGCAAACGTTAAAAAAATGCTAGTCGCTCACCGACTCTCAAAATCGTATCGACACATGACCCACAACGGTTTGCTGCGTTACAAAATTTTCTGGCGATGAAACTGCTTGAAAACGCATGTATATAGTGTATCTTGTAAGTTGCAGAAGACGTTCGTTTGACCGAGGAGGCGATGCGGCCAGTGAAATTTTTGAAAAGAAGGTGATGCGACGGGATGCTGATATTTTCTGACGAGAAGAGTCGAATCCAGTCCCACCCGTCCACGAAGTCCATCAGCTTGTTTATCAATTTTTAGTGCGGTTTTCGATAACAACACGTGACTTTGTTCATATTTTAGCTCTCAGCGCAGACGAAAATTGTACGAGTGTCAAAAACGGTATTCTATGAACATCGAGGTCGTAATAATGTAAAGCTGAGACAAGACTTTCACTGCCCCACTAGTATCCGTTTTTTCGCAGCTACGTGCGTGCGTCAATTGGCAAAGCGTGGTCTTGCACTACGTGTACCTAACGCGTCTATCTGGTGTTCAGCAGAATTATGAGATCGCGTATCGATAGACATAGTGCAACCTTTTTTCCGTAGACGCTCACACGAATACGGTAATTCTTTTGTTTTGTGTGGATAAATTTAGCTATATTGTAAACCATGTTGTCCTCTCGGAGCCGATCACACGACAAGGGTGTGATCGTTTCTTTTTCTACATAATCATTCTACTCTAATTACGGCCTTGTGAGCTTCTATCCGATAACGAGACACGGTTCGCAGGTAGGTTTCAGCGCTCCGTCTTCGGAGTAGGTAGCATAAGTTTGTCTATGTCTATGTCTAATTGAGTAGAAACGGATGCTCAGACATAATCCACAAACCGCGTTCTGTATGAGATAATTTAGGATTCGCCAATCTCTCACGAGTTTGAAGTGAGTTCTCCCCAGTGGCGGTATATGCCGTGTATAACTGGTGAAAGCGTGCAACAAATAACACTGTCTACGTTATAGGGATGCATCACACACATGTACATACTTCATTAGAATGTAAATATAGGATTAGGCAAGTAAAAATTGCTCGAGCGCAAATTAATTTAGCTCTCACTCATCACACACATAATTTTGACTTTGACGCAGCAGATGCTGGTGCTGATCACATTAGCCTAGAGGCATAATACCAATAAAAATAATAGTAATAATAATAATAATAATAATAATAATAATAATATAATAATAATAAAGGAATTTGGTTGGTTTGTTCGGGGTACATTCGGGTACGCGAACAACCCACTATATCCGATTATTCCAAACCTGCTTTTTATGATGAAGTGGTAGGTTTTTCAGCTACTGTGGGAATCATACTGCGATTTTCACCCTCTGGGATTATTTTACACATTGAGGTGATTGAACCGGCATTCATCATCTCAAAGATTAGCCTACTGCAACACTACCCCGGGTATCCACCCTCATAATAAAGTAATAGCGTAGACATCCTTATCGACGTTGATCTGAAATGTACCATCATCGCCGAAAATTTATCGACGAGAACGACGAAATCCTATCTGACGGACAGTCACAAATTGACTTCGTGAATTCGAATCAGAACTCAGCTTAAAGCCACCAAATGATTAGGTAAATTTATACTGACTCCAGAATCGATGGTCTTTTCTCTAAAGATATCATGTGGGAGCGAAGAATCTACAGAAATGAACGATGGCAAAATAGAAGGAAACATTTTTGCTTATCGAATAAAGTACGATGTGGGTGCTATGTCTGTTTGTTGCACGCTTTCACCAGTTATACACGGCATATACCGCCACTGGGGAGAACTCACTTCAAACTCGTGAGAGATTGGCGAATCCTAAATTATCTCATACAGAACGCGGTTTGTGGATTATGTCTGAGCATCCGTTTCTACTCAATTAGACATAGACATAGACAAACTTATGCTACCTACTCCGAAGACGGAGCGCTGAAACCTACCTGCGAACCGTGTCTCGTTATCGGATAGAAGCTCACAAGGCCGTAATTAGAGTAGAATGATTATGTAGAAAAGAAACGATCACACCCTTGTCGTGTGATCGGCTCCGAGAGGACAACATGGTTTACAATATAGCTAAATTTATCCACACAAAACAAAAGAATTACCGTATTCGTGTGAGCGTCTACGGAAAAAAGGTTGCACTATGTCTATCGATACGCGATCTCACTAATTCTGCTGAACACCAGATAGACGCGTTAGGTACACGTAGTGCAAGACCACGCTTTGCCAATTGACGCACGCACGTAGCTGCGAAAAAACGGATACTAGTGGGGCAGTGAAAGTCTTGTCTCAGCTTTACATTATTACGACCTCGATGTTCATAGAATACCGTTTTTGACACTCGTACAATTTTCGTCTGCGCTGAGAGCTAAAATATGAACAAAGTCACGTGTTGTTATCGAAAACCGCACTAAAAATTGATAAACAAGCTGATGGACTTCGTGGACGGGTGGGACTGGATTCGACTCTTCTCGTCAGAAAATATCAGCATCCCGTCGCATCACCTTCTTTTCAAAAATTTCACTGGCCGCATCGCCTCCTCGGTCAAACGAACGTCTTCTGCAACTTACAAGATACACTATATACATGCGTTTTCAAGCAGTTTCATCGCCAGAAAATTTTGTAACGCAGCAAACCGTTGTGGGTCATGTGTCGATACGATTTTGAGAGTCGGTGAGCGACTAGCATTTTTTTTAACGTTTGCGGGGTAGGATTCGAAAGTTGATACACAAAACCAAAGTTACTGTATCTTGTACATACGGATTTCTTCCGTCGTCAAACAGCAATGACGAAAAACACTTGAATTACTCGCCTCAACATTATGTGCGTCACTGTTCGGTTGTGCGGTCAGCTCAAAATAGGATCGGAGCGAAAGCGCTTCAGTAACGACGTCGATTCGTCGCAACTTTTGCTACAATGAGCGCTCATAATTCTCAAACAGAGAGATCCGTATTGTAGTTCCTTGAAGAGGCGCGGTCTGTTGACGTCCGTACGTGATGACACATAGACCGCATCGACAATAAAGAGTATATCTCATGATGGGTATAAACTGAACTCTAACAAAGCATACTTCATAGAAAGGTGTTGCTTTTCATGTACTGGTCGATCGCGCTAAAAAGTAGTAGTTAGCAGCATTGATAATAGACTACGCACTTCGCACCGTCTGTATAGGACGGTAATAACGAACAGTCGAGTGCAAAATTGATGAGTCCATGGACCCAATGGAAGGGTCAGTATTGAACCACCAATCTCTACACTATCAATTGCATCAATTTTAGCTGGATCGTTTCAAATGAAGTCCGAAACTCGGTGTTGCGGGACCCATTCGTATTTTCTTGAGTGAAGAATAATGGTACACGGTAATCGTGCTATTATCATGTGAGTACGCCGCCAATCTAAGGGGTTTCGATGTACTTTCACCCGTCGACGAGCTTGAGTTTGGCGTTCAACTAATACCCGCGAATATTTCTGAAAGCCTTCAAAACATAGTTCCTATGGTCATCCATGTCCGATCCGTGATATGGTTGACGACATCGTTGGAAAACAACTTGGTGCAACGTATCACACCGGTACGGATTGGTATGACAAATAGCTGTTGAAGGCGAATGGGGCAATTCGAAGACTTTTTGATATTACCGGACAATACTAGAGCATTACACTTGCGATATTGTTGTAGTGTATAGATGTATCATAAACACATCCAGATATGATAAAACCATACGTACGATCCATGGTCAAAAAGATGGTGCCTTTGACATATCACCTATGAATTGTCCTTTTCTCGGTAATGGCGTTTATGTAGGTGATGTTGTAATATTCAATTTATCGACTGCGTAAGCCATCTGCCACACGCTTGTGGATTTTCGAATACAAGAAGGTCGGAGATATATGTGGAGGTTAAATACCTCACATGATCGTGTGGTAAAGTGATGTCTAGTGATTCTGGCAGTTGGACGGACCGTGTGCTCAGCAAAGTCAGAGAAAACTTTGATTGGTGGGGGAGGGCTGGGACGAAGGTATCCTGGTCGGGCGTCGGGATCGAAGTGACGTGATAAATGGAGCGTGACGAGTCGACTCCAGCGCGAGTTTCGCTGTTAAGATGGCAAATACAAATTTCGGAGATTTGCCATAAGTTAGGAGATCCACATATCGGGATCACAAAGATGTTGTGGGTCACGATCCATGAGAATGAGGGATATATAAATTGGGTACTTTTGTAAACGAAATACATTTATTGCGATTACGACAGCCGAAGTATGGTATAGATCTGATATAAAGACGAGGAGTGCGGAAGGTTTGACCGCATGAAGGGAATTTGCGGAGTAGGGACGGAACGGGTGTAGCTCGATACGAGCAGGATCAATGTAGGACGCAAATACGGGTCGCGGAATATTATGTGAGCAACACACTGCAATCGCGATCGTACTCGCGATTGCGCCGCTTATGCATGCGTTGTGGACCGCATACTACAAATGCAAACTTTCTGTAAATTGATAATATGTGGCATTAGATCCTGATATGTAGAAATGAATTGTTCTAGTTTCGGTACTTGGTTGGACAACATTGAACAGAGCCCAGCTTACCCCCTTCTAAACACGGCGCATGGATACCTCTTGAGACATCAACTCAATTTTTGCTCCCGGCTTTCGAGGATTATAATACTGTCAGATCGCCTCTTGGTCACATGGCTTTTGTCTACACGCGACGCGTTTCACATTTCTAAGCAGGAACGCATATTGGCCTACTGATGTTTTAATGGTAACTCGCATCCCGGCAATACCATCACATGTATCGTTTGGAAAGGAATGTACTCTCAAGTGGATATACGCGCTCAGATTCTTGATCACTGTGATGTAGAATTTTACTCGAACTGATTATGTACCAATTAAGGCTTCACTAGTCGAGTCGAAACTCGACGAGTCGACACTCACCAAGTCAAGGCAAGATCTTCCAGTAGTTGACTTGCAGTTTTTACTTAAACAAGGGGAGAAAGAGACCACTCACTCAGCCTCTAGTGCAAGAGAATAGAATATGATCAATACAAATCATAATATATGAGTCCAAGACACGTGTATACGTTAAGGTAAGTCCCTGCGAGGGCCAGATTATGACTGCCGTTAAAACTTGAGAAGAATAGCTTGTAGAGGTTTCGACTGGTAGCGCCAAGAGATTAGGAAGGCTCGGAATGGGCAACACTTGCTACTAGCAAAAGAAATAGACTCGTCGACAAAGAGCCAGATCCCAATAGCCTGCACTATTTGAGTTTTGTCAAGAGACAAGCCGGTGGGCCTCAGCCGAGGGCACCATAAATCGTCTATTCAGGCAGACACTGCTGCCGGTGACCTAAAAAAAGCGTGATCTTCGGCTTCCATGCTTTGGTGTGAGGTCACAGGAAGTGAAAGTTTTCGGAGCTGCTGAGCTCAGGCAGACTTCTGTAGGAATTGGTTGTAAGAAATTAGTTAGGCAAGAGCCACAGCTGAACCCTGAAGGGGCGAATCGCGAGGTATTACCCTCACGTACCATCCCGCTGTGCCGACTAAGCTCGGCGATTGTTGTGTGTGTACGTTGAGACTGTTGTATTACAGATTAAACTAACAAATATACCACATCACGTACTTCAACATAAATCAATCTAGGAAAGAGACACGGAGGCTTCCCGGAAAGGCAGGAAGGCATATTGGCCTCTTAAGCCTTAAAACAAGAACACCGAACGTTTCCTAGATGAATATGATCCTAAATACGGCCATTTTTTATATATATTCGCCTAGACGTAGCAGGGTTTTGTACGGGTTGGGAAGGAATTTATATGGATAGCATGATCGGATACTTAGTAACTTACAAATAATGAGTTACATTTACTTCACACAAACGCGTCGTTCTATTTACATCGAAAATCGGCTTCGATATTCGTCGTAAGAGAAGTTTGATCGTGTCACCAATAATATCACCCTTAATTGTTGTAGCTAGTCTCGAAGATCTCATTCACCCAAACTGTAATCGAACGCAGAGAATATCATCGGTATAAGTAGAAGATCGCGAGACAAACCAAGGGGTTTGAAGGCGAGCGGATGAAGTATAGACTTTCAATATGTCAATATCAATATATAAGGTTTTCAGCTCGTAAAAAGCAGCCATCCACCAAACGTGCTCGGGTAAATAATAACCGTCCGGTCGACACAGTCCCTAACACGGTCAAGTTCAGTATCGACTCGGATTCATTAAGAACGGTGTAACCCTCCCTACTCGCGGGTACGCAAGGTGGGGAAGTAAAATATCACACGTGAATGGAGCACCTTCTTCAATAGCCGTCGTGTGGGCGCCAGTAAAGAGTCGATATCAGATTAGCAATATTGCGAATCCCAACCTAGTACAATCGCTGCCAAGTGATCAGCAAAGAGCGTCTCCATATAACAAAACCTCGACACGAAGGTGTGATGTCTCATTTATGTATAAAACGGTGCTGCGAAACTTACATCTTTTCCATCTGTTTTCGACTTTCTTTATGATTAGGCAACCCGCAAAGCACATACATCAAGCACACGTCCTTCAGCTCACCAAATATTCGTGTAAAGCATTTTATTGCGTTAATTACAACAGTTGAGACGATTGCCGCTGCAACGGGGTGAGCCCGTTACATACAAATTGGTACGAAAGTACCAATATTGAATATTAAGTATTTTGATAATATTCAATCAACATCACACGAAAAAAGTGATGTTGTCGGAATATTACCTTTAAGGGTAATCTATGTGGAGGGGTTCACTTCTTGGTTGATGTACCGTGTACATCAACCAATTTAACCACCAATCGCTGCTGGAAGCGCGCAATGGTTGGTAGACAGAAGATTCACATAGGAGACAGTAGTTTAATGTAGTTAGATTAAGACGAAAGATGATTTAGTAAGAAACCTAACTGCATTAAATAACAGTTCTACTTTTCCCTCAAGGCATAGCTTTCGAGTTCTGTATTGTCTTGGTCGCGCTTCCTCACGCCACGTGTACGTGACGTCGGGCGTACGCACCCTTGTATTGTTATCAATACAAGGCCTTGCTCAGTTGTCTGAGCAACGGCGTCCCCGTTACACCTGGTAGCACTTTTAGTCCTTCCATCGACCACCAATCTCATCCATTATGAACATGGTAAAAGAGGGAGAGATCTTTTACGTTACACGTGAAGGCTTCGCCCATTTGAGTGACCTCGAATAGGCCGCGGTAGGGCGAATGAATTCTATCGTGGGCGACATTGGCGTTACCGCTGTGTTGGAGAATCTTGACAAAGACCAACAACATGCCGCTATCGCCAGGTAATTTCAACATGAACTTGGCGCCGAACGAGAGAAAGGAGTCTTGCTTCACCAGCAAGTCTCTCAACAGGCTGATCACTTAAGAGAACTCGGTGCTTAACAGACAGAGCTGTTGAGACAGCAGCAATTCCATGCTGCTGTGGGCGGGACGATGCACACGCGTCGCCCATAAATCTTGAAGGTAGACTTTTCCAAGTACATTGGAGTCGAGGAAGACTCCCTGTTGTTATGGTTCGTCGAATTAGACAGAGCCATAAAGGCACGTAGCATCGACGATGAGCAAATGAAACGAACATTTTCTCTATCCCACTTAGGCAGGACGTACAAAACCTGGGACTTAGAGCTGGAGATGAGCGACTCATATGCTTTTAAGTCGCTCGAATCCTCTAAAACCCGGCTCAAACGAACGTTTGCGCCTCCTAAGGACTGAGTTCAGGGCTCGGTCAGAGCCTCTAAGTCTCAAAAAGGTAAGCGTGACGGCACGCTTCCGCTCAGCATATACAACTCCTCGCGAGTAGTATAACTGAAGACCCGGTAAATGAACACACGTCAATTACTGTGTTCATGCAAGGGCTATCAGAGGGACACGTCAGGAATAACCTGTTTCGCCTAGAGTTAAATACTCATCAAGATGCTATTGCAGCAGCCGAACTTAAACACTTTCGCATGAGAAGGCTCATGCTAGCTCGAACTCTTATCGTCCAACGAGACGAAAGAGACCGGAGGTCCAGAAACAATGGATTTTTGTTATTTTGAAAGCGACTCTCTCACTCTTCGAACAACAAGCGATGGCAGAAGTTCAATCGATGCCAGAAGTTATGACACTACACTTACGAGTGTAGTTCCCTCGCCCAGTACCTAGCATTACTGAGCAAAATGGTCGTCCATTTTCAAAAATGCCCAGGTACATCGGCCCCTTTCGTATGCTGCGCCGACAAGACAACGCATACACGATCGAACTGCCACGTAGGATGAGTACGCATCCTACGTTTTACGTGGGGCGTCTCCGCCCGTACTGTAAGTACGAGCCCTCTTCCGACGATGAAGATAACCCCCACGTTCAAGAATTTCCATTAGGCTCTTGCGTTCGCGCTCCACACGATCCGTCTGGATGCTTAATAAATAGATCTCTCCGTTCAGCCGAGAGATCTCCATGCGTGCCATCCACCAGCTCCCCAACGAGGGAGAGGATATCGCGCTCGACTTGCAGTTTCACGACCGCGTACTCAGCACGGTCCTTCGCACGCTCGGTCTCGCGATCTTTGCGGTGCTGCCGCACAGTGGCGGTCGGAGCTGAACGCTTTTCCCGCTCGTGCTCCAAATCCTTGCGCAATTCAACAAGTGCGCGATCCATCTCGTGCGGGTCGAGATGGTGAGCAGAACGAACTTAAAAGGCTTTTTCCTCCTCCACATCCTTTGATTGACTCCCACGGTGGTTAACGATTTCTTGTGGAGCGTATCTTGAACGACCGTGAAGATTCCGTATTAAGGACGAGTTACCTCGTCCAGTGGCGGAGGTATACACCCTTCTTAGAACAGCTGGAAGCCTCACTCCCAGCTGATGATGGATGTTGCCGGTCTAGTCGAGAGCTACGACGAGACACACACTTTGGTGGAGGGCCATCGTCTTACGAGCGATCGCCGCGGACATAAAGGGATTGCATGTTCTTAATCCCTTGACGCATGTCGGACGAGATGCGCTCTTTCCAGTAGTGTTGATTAGGGAGGTACGCATTCTTAGGGGCGCGAACTGAGTTGTCAACACAACTCAGAATAATTTCTTCCCACAAGAGGCAAGGGTAGCCTGCCTCTCGAGACAATCGGTGCAATTCGTATCGAACACCGGTATGCGACTTGAGCTTAAAGCTTTTGCGAGCAACACCAATTTTGTTTAGCCAAACCTTGCGGACAACATTCACAATGTTGCCCATGAACGAATTCCACGCCTGCAGCAAATAGAGCTCGTCTCTCTTGCGATTTACGTGGAAACATCGATTATAAAGAATACATCGATGTAGATTACATGCTCAGTGCGATAATTTATCGCACTGAGTCAAGAGTATGGATCCTTGACGAGTCAAAGAGTGGTATTCGACAACTCTCGGTGGTATACCCCTACCCCCTCTCAGCTAGCTCACGGAAGGCATTCATGATTTTTTCCGGAGCAGATTGTAACGCGTCACGATCCTGCTCCTCTTGCGTGGTGCCAACGTAAGCGCTGGCACCACGATCCCCGCAATACCTCGTATTACTGCGGCTATGGCTACGAATACTCCGCGAAGAGACATCTGCATCGTCATGAGGACGTACGTCCTCATGTTGCACACTCGCCTCATAGGAATACGAGCACGATCGGTTCGATCTCGGTAACGAGTTCCCGGAATCGTCGGATAAACCGAACATTTCATGCCGCAATTCATAATCGCGACTGCCGCGAGGCGCAGCAGTCTTCGTATCCACAATCGTACGGTCGGGCTTTGCGGGAGGCTTGGAATCGGACGGAATATCTCACTCGCCCGAATAGCTCACCTCTATATCGGAATCGACGTCCATGTGACTACCACCCGCAGCTTCGGCAGCGGGTGAGGAAGCTGCACATGGATACCCGCGTGCACCTTCAACTATGGGTGTTGCAGGCTGCTGTTTAGTAAAATCAGGCACATTATCACCTGCTGTGGAGTCTTGAGTGTCTTGCCCTCCGGCTGCAAGCATCCGTGCAGCCGCTATAGACGCAGCCTTGCTCGCGCGGCGCATGGACGGACTCGTCATGCGCTGTAAAGTCGAAATGAGAAGAAAAAGACCAGCAAGTGCTCCCCGTCCCCAGAGCGACACGACAGTGGCCTCTCTGTCACCAATCAATCAATCACTCACTTTAGTGACTGATGGTAAAAGGAGGGGTGATGTAACGGGGTGAGCCCGTTACATACAAATTGGTACGAAAGTACCAATTTCGAATATTAAGTATTTTGATAATATTCAATCAACATCACTCGAAAAAAGTGATGTTGTCGAAATATTACCTTTAAGGGTAATCTATGTGGAGGGGTTCACTTCTTGGTTGATGTACCGTGTACATCAACCAATTTAACCACCAATCGCTGCTGGAAGCGCGCAATGGTTGGTAGACAGAAGATTCACATAGGAGACAGTAGTTTAATGTAGTTAGATTAAGACGAAAGATGATTTAGTAAGAAACCTAACTGCATTAAATAACAGTTCTACTTTTCCCTCAAGGCATAGCTTTCGAGTTCTGTATTGTCTTGGTCGCGCTTCCTCACGCCACGTGTACGTGACGTCGGTCGTACGCACCCTTGTATTGTTATCAATACAAGGCCTTGCTCAGTTGTCTGAGCAACAGCGTGCCATGTTACAGTCGCTTAATTCAATTCTATTTCTTAGGGTCAATATGTCTATTGATAATAAATCTTTATTGTGCTGTACATATTATGACGTGTTGTATTTTACAATACAGGTTTCATCACTGTTATCAATTCGCATGTTAATATATGCAAAGTCAATCTTTCTTGAAACATCCCACGCTCAGCAAACTTGATCCTACTATCTTTCGTTGAATAGCGTCGGATACATGGATTGAATAGACGTGAAATGAAATGTTCCTTTTTCGTTTTTTTATTTATTATGATGAAATAGCGCATCTCCTGGAGGAGCAGTTCACAATGATTGTGCGTTGGAAGTCATATTCATCATAAAATCGCAAATTCGCTAGAAGTTGCTCGATCCGTGGATCGCTCCGACCCTGACCTGGCCGTTTTTGAAGTTTCGCTGCACTGTTACGACCATCAACGACGTCGGATAAACGGCTTTAGACCTTTCTGGAGGAAGATCCATTATTACGCTAATTATCACGGAACATCTGGACAATAACGATATATTCGTAAGCGTCGCGTTTTATCTTCAGACAGCAATTGATCCGTTGTGATATCTATAAGACGGAGAACGAGGGGTTGATATCCATTTCACAAAAGTCGACCGGGTTTAGACCTTCTCTTTCCTACCTTCTCGACGAAAGATACGATATAGATCTGTCATGAGCCTGTCTCAAGCCAAGACCTCATGACGCTCCATGGGTATCTCATTGTCAAGGTTCTACAACGACAAGTGGATAAAATGATTTCAAACGGTACCGTAATACAAGGACCGTGATAAACATAGCAACCCAGTTCCGGATCTTCAATTAGATTACACACGATACAACCAACACTTTATTGTGCGTGCTGAGCGTAATGATTCATATCACGATTACTCTGATTTTATTACTAGGCGCATCTTGAACTTGAAGTCAGCACGTGGCTGTTGTAAAGGTTACCTAAGCTGCGCCTTTAATCTGTCATATGACACACAAATGTTCAGCTCTATTTGTAAAAAAATTGTTTACCGCTTCAAGCCATGGCGGACACGCCATACTTCACCTTCATCGCACCATCTTCAGTGCAAATTGCTACGATATCGTCGTTCAGTTTGACAAAACTATTTTTACAAACGTCGAATTAGCCTGCCCTGAAATTGGAGATACCAGTGTCCAAGCCTCCGAGTCAGCACTCATTCATCGGCCAATAGAATCTGGACGCGCAACATGCTGTTGTTCAACAGCTTAAGCTGTTGAACATCTGAATATCTGAAACTGCTGTTAACGTTGCTTGTGGGGCAAATCTGCAACGGGGTTACACGTCAGTTGATGACCGACACGACATGTCTGATTTACATCAGGGATGCTATCCCATTAGAAACTGATATTAGAGCACCATATCAGTTGTTGAGAGCTGACGTGTGTCAGCCACCAAAATGTGAGATCTTGTAAGAGGTACTAATTAGAATATTGGTGTCTCTATTATGTACGTTTAGTCTGAGGTGTTCTTTTCGATAAAAGCAAATAAAGTTCAGTTCCCATTTTGCTCTGTGTAAGACACGTGCCTTCCTAAGGCGTCTTATATCGTTACGAGTCTAGCAACGCCTTGTCAAGGTAGCTTCTTGTCAGCACTCGCTGCTGTAATTCTATAAATCGTTTGGTTCCCATGAACCGGGACAGCAAGCTTTCTGAGCTTGTCGACTCTCTGAGTCGGGATCTTTGAACCAACGTTTGCTCACAAAGCGTTATAGTGTTCCTCTGACTTAAGGAGCTGTATAGCTTCGCTACAAAAAAGATCCTTCTTTTAATCTCGTCAGCCTCTTGATGTAAAACCGTGCTAATAGTTACACGTTGCACGTCACATATTGGCGTGAACAACATGGCAATGACGGCTGGTTTACCGAAGGTCGAACTCACCCAGTCGACTGCAATACGTTCGCATCTCTGAAGAAGCAAAGAGTTTACGGACGATGCAACATAAATATTCATTCACCACTTTCATGGAGGATGCGTCCGTCTTACGGACCACAAAGTGCTACCCGGTAAAATGGAATACCGCGCCTATACTACCAACAATACCGATGCTCAAAACGTCACATACTTAAATATGCAGTTTAACGGGGCAGCCCGTTGCATAGAATTGTCACTTTAAGGAAA